>MU105575.1:304814-320668 GCA_012274485.2 Sinapis alba
ATAAAAAAAAGAAAAAAAAAAAAAAAAAAAAAAAAAAAAAAAAAAAAAAAAAAAAAAAAAAAAAAAAAAAAAAAAAAAAAAAAAAAAAAAAAAAAAAAAAAAAAAAAAAAAAAAAAAAAAAAAAAAAGAAAGGAAGATAAGCAAATCATGATAACAAGTTATGGCCCACAGAAGAGGCCATATTCAAAAGTGAAAGTAGTATTTCTTTTGGCAAGTATTTGAATTTCATATTATTGATACTGGTTTGTAAAAGATTACAAAAGTTTTAGTCAAGCTAGGATTTACTCTTGCAAAAAAGTAGGTATTGTCATATATTAATATATAAATTTAGGCTGACGAACATTGTAGAAGTCTTTTTCTTTTTCTTTTCAAAAGGTAGATTATATTATAAAAATTAAAAAGTATTATGAAAAAGAGTAGTTGTGTTTAGGTTGTTTTAATTGTTAGGTCATCATTATCCTCAATCTTTTAACTGAAGTTTTTAACTCATAATTTAACATTTTTTACATTTTCGGCTAAGAAACGGCTTTTATATTTTTTATTTAAGAGAATTATTTTAATTCTTTTTAGTTAAAAACTAAGAAAATTTAAAAACCGTCTCTTATCCGAAACTAAAAATTTCATTTAAAAAAACAGAGATAATGATAACTTACTCCATAAACGTCACATGGTGCTCCGATACAAATTGTTTATGTTATTCTGCAGATATATGTAACGTTTGGACTCTTCACAGTTAGGGTTCCCAAATCATTATTAGTAATGTGGTTAGCATTTTCACGTGAAATTCGATTGATCAATCATTTTTGGGGAAGTTTATTATAAGAATTGTCCTTATAAATAATTACTACACTTTACAATACTAAAAATAATATTTACTAAAAGAGGAGGATCAAAGTTTAAATTAGAAAATAGAAGAGTCGGAGAACCACATGAATCATGCTAAAGTGTCAGTGGGCAGGTCACAGTTGTCTCTCTCATTTGGCTCCACGTTCCATCATTTCTTCACTTTGTTTTTAGTTAAAAGTTATTATTTCTATTAAAGTTATTCTTTTGATTCATGTAGGATTCCCTAGTGCTGCTACGGCTTTTGTCTATATGGGTCTCACTCTCAGTGTCTGTTTATCTATGTCCACATCAATCTATTAGCTCCTTAGTTAATTCAAAAAAAGTTGAACATCTTTGGAGTGATCGATCTTACATACTATTACAAACCACATTTCATAACATGTTTCTTATCCATGTACTAAAGTTTTTTTCTTAATCATTCATTCTGAAATGATTATGGAGTATATATATATATGTTTTAGCTGTGAATTTTACATTAGGGAGATCCTCGAAAATTTAATTGCAGTTTCAGAATATATGCTGTTGAATTAAATCTTTATTGAATAACTGTACATGCTTTATGATAATTCCAAGAAAAGTTTCCAACGAAGCCCAAAAAAAACAGAAGTTAAAAAACAAATAAAAAACAAATAAAATCAGATTCGTTTTAACCTTAAAAATCGCGATCAGGTCCATTATGATGGATCAGTGTCAACAGACTCGTTTCCACTTGTCTGGGAATCTATTAATCACATTAAAACTCCTGCAAACATTCTCTTGTTTTCAACATTATGACATTTAGATCGTAAAAGTGACACATTCGCAAAAGTAATTTTACAACGCCATGCTAACATCTTAATATCTTATCACTTATTTTTTGTGCATAGACACACTATCTACGAATTAAGCTAATTACACCCAACAAATTACATCAAAAATCCAACAAATTACATGCAAAGATCAAATCAAGCGCCCCCTGATCGTCTTTTTATTGCGTTCATGTTTTATCAGATAATTTGGTGACAATTTAGAAGATTGTTAAAAGGTAAAATCTCTGCAGGTCCAACATAGATCCCGCATGAGTATTTAATTGCACCTATCATTACGAAAGTAACAGCAAAAGCAACAAACACGCAATATTTAATTAATAAATATTATTTATACGCTTTCATATAAGTGTACTTCCATTTGCTTTTATCGACCAATTAGGGATGGTTGTGTGATCATTTTTTTCTTTTACTTATTTAAAATTTATAGAAAAGGAGTTCTTTTTTTCTAAAAAGGGTTTAACAGTGGGCTTTATTGTGAGAAATACATTTATTCTTGAGGAAAATATCGTTTATGTTACTAAAATATTATAAATTAGTTAATTTCTGATAATTGTTATATATGTAGCACTTGAATAAGATAAATTCTTTAAGATATTTTTTTAGTTTATTTTCACAAAATAGCACTCAAGAAAAAAAATCACCAAAATATTTAATTAAAGAGATAAATATACATTTATACTCTTATGATTAATTAATTTAGATTTAGAGTTTAGAATTAAGGAGCAAGGTTTTGGAGGTAAGGTTTCAAAATTTAAAAAAAAAAAAACAATTAAATTTTTTAAAATAAAAATATGTTATTTTGATCATTCTATTTTTGAATGTTATTTTGTTGATAAAAAACTTAAAAAGTTTTATTTAAGAGAATTGCCTCTTGAATAATCATTATACTCTAAGGGAATCATTATCCTTTGGTGATCTCTTAACTGAGGTTCTTAATTCATCATTTGACATTTTTTTTACACTTTTCGTCTATGAGACGACTCTTATATCTCTTATTTAAGAGATGATTTATAGTTTTTCTTAGTTAAAAACTAAGAAAAGCTGAAAACCGTCTCTTATCCGAAGCTAAAAACTCCGATTAAGACATCGGGGATAATGATAGAATTTAAGACCGTCTCTTAACTGAAGTTCTTAATTTTGGATAAGAGACGGTTCATAGCTTTTCTTAGTTTTTTACTAAAAAAATTAAGAATTGACTCTTAAATAAGAGATATAAAAGTCGTCTCTTAGCCGAAAAGTGTTACAAAAGAAAAAAAATATTAAATATACTAACATAATAGTTGCGATTTCTAGTGTTATTAAGTGATTTGTGTAATTGGTACCGCGGTGAGAAATTGTAGTGTTTGTAGAATATTTATGAGATATTGCAACGGTTTAATAATTATCAATATTAACAGATTATAACATATAAAAATATCAAAATATACTAACATAATAAATATAATAATAATATTACATTTATTTTTATTTTTATTTATTGTTTAGTTTAAATGAAAATTAATATTTTCAATAAAATTAATGTTGAAGATCCATGTTAGAATTTTTAAAAGAATATTTAATTAATTTATATATGTATATATTATGTATAGATTTATATATATTTTGTTTATAATGTTTTAATTTTAAATTTAAATTTTAAAAATTTAATATTTTTAATTAAAATTATATTAATTTACCAACTGCAACTTCACGCAATCACAAATGCTAGGAGAAACTAACTTTTGATTTTATGGGATTTGAAGCGGTTTGAAGCATTTTATTAGCTTTTTGTGGTTGTTGTAAAACGCCAACAACTACTACCACCTGCGATCTTTTAAAATATTCATTTAAATTCTTGTTATTTTATATTACTATGTTGTTAAAAATTGCGTTTACGGGTAATAGCGGAAAAACCAATCATACTTCTAAATTTGCTTCTTCTTCTTTCACTTATTATTTTGAAAATATAAACTACCGTTTACCCTTTTGTAATAACTATATATCTATTTATATTACCATATGAATATATTTTTAAATGTACACTTAAAAAGTTACAGAATATTTTTTCTACAAATTTGCTAGCACCATTTTGTCATTTGAAATAACAACTTATAACATTTTCACCAACGTTGAGTTGGCCCAGTGGTAAAAAAGTTGCGATTGTAACTTCCGTTATTTGGGTTCAATTTACGGTAGGAAGAACTATTTACAATGCTTGGATTCCCGACAAAGAGATGAAATCATTTTTTGTTACAAAAAAAAAAAGAACTTATAACATTGTCATTTTTGAATTCAATGTTCTCTATTGTTATTGACCAAATTAACTCTTAAAGAGAAATATAATAGCCACATCTGTCATTGTTTTTGGTCGACACTGTAATATTATCAACTCGCAGAACATTATTCGACAAGTCTGTGTCAAATCATTTGAACAGAACCTCTAAAAACAGATACGGACACTAGACTTTTAATGAGTTAATATTTCTATTATCATTTGAATTTATTTATTTATTTATTTTATTTACGTGATTTCTAAAGTATATTACTATATTGACACGAGTGCGTTAACTTTCTAAAGTAAACTTTTTGTTTTTGTTTACTATATATATAGTCGTATAGACATAATTTATATTCAGTATAGAGAAGTAGCTGGCAATGTCTTAGATCTTTGGTATATCTTCATCCTTTTTTAATTATCGTGTTTCAAATGTTCCTGGAAATGAAAATAGATAATCAATCGACGATCTACCATAGTTTCTCAGTTAGTTTCATATTCAAATGCATCAGAGTTCTCCTCAACAGATCTATTACTCTCTTGCCTTAAATTAGACGACATTTCTGTTTTTTTTTTCCCTCTCTTCTTCTAGGTTGTATGTAAACCCATATAATAATATTCATATCGGAGAAAAAGAAAGAAAAAATGTCAAGAAAGCCTTGTTGTGTGGGAGAAGGCCTGAAGAAAGGAGCATGGACCACCGAAGAAGACAAGAAACTCATCTCTTACATTCATGAACATGGCGAAGGAGGGTGGCGTGACATTCCTCGAAAAGCTGGTATATTATTATATATACACATGCAGTGCATGCATAATATATATATATATATATATAGTTAACAAAATGCATCGTATACATAGTTTTATACACATGAATAATACTATGGACTAATTGATGTTTATATGTCAATGATGATTATATAGGACTCAAACGATGTGGAAAAAGTTGTAGATTGCGTTGGGCTAACTATTTGAAACCAGATATCAAGAGAGGAGAGTTTAGCTACGAGGAGGAGCAGATTGTCATCATGCTTCACGCTTCCCGTGGCAACAAGTAATATTTTTTTTTTTTGTTTTTGTCGGCGTAATATAATTTGTTTTAACATTGCCTCTTCCAATTTTAAATTAAGAGCCTTCTTTTTCTTTCCTTAAAAAAAAATATCGTTTTAAAGTTACATTACATAAAATACGTAAGTTAACCTCAGATCAAATTTGATAAAAAAATATTATTAAAATAAAATATGGGCAATTTTCTTAAATAGCTCTTTTAAAGTTTTTGTCACAAAAATAGCCCTCAAAAAATAAAATGACCAAAATAGATTTTTTTTTTTTTTGAAATTTTGATTTTTTTTTTTTTTGAAATTTGAAACCCTAACCCCAAACCCACCCCTTAACTCTAAACCCTAAAGTCCAAATTAGTTAACCCTAGGGATATAAATGCATATAAATGAATTTTTTAGCTTCTAAAAAAAATATTTAGGTCATTTTCTTCCTTAAAAACTATTTTTGTGATGAACAAACTAAAAGAGGTTATCTAAGGGAATTTCTCATAAAATATCAGTCACGAACTTGCAATTATAGGAATATATTGACCGATTTATTCTGAATGTTTCTTAATTTGTTATTAAATTGTCAAAGTACTTATTGTGTAATACCGAGTATATATTAAGTTTTACCACATGATAAAATATTTTGATACATTCTTCTTTTCGTTGCCCGTACAAGGTGGTCGGTGATAGCGAAACATTTGCCAAAAAGGACAGACAACGAGGTCAAGAACTATTGGAACACACGTCTCAAAAAACGTTTGATCGATCAGGGCATCGATCCCTTGACCCACAAGCCACTTGCTTCTAACCCTAATCCAGCCACTCCCAGGACTTCCGAAGACCAAGATGACTCAAACCCGAGTAACCTGGATGAGCAATCACAATCTAGTTCAATGTCTCCGAAGTCTCTTCCTATTTCATCAAGCTCCTGCAATCTAAAGGAGATAAGCAACACTGATGAGAGACAGAGAAACTATGGTTCCTTGATCTCCAAGAAATGTCGTTTCAAGAAATCGAGCTCTACATCAAAACTGTTAAACAAAGTTGCAACTAAGGCGTCTTGTATTGGCAATATGGTATCAGCTTCCATGGAAGGATCCTTAGTTCGCTCAACAACACTGTCTCCATGTCTCAATGATGTCTTCTCCGAAACTAGTCAATTTCAGATGGACGACATGGGCTCATCTGATCAACACATAACTGATCATATGAAGGAAGATATCAACATGGACTTTGATCTCAACAAATTCGAATTCGATTTCTCACAGTTTATAGATCAATTTAGTAACATTGAAGCCGAAGAAGCCAATGCCATTGGAGGATATAACCAAGATCTTCTATTCTCTGATGTCTCATCAACAAGCGTTGATGAAGAAAATATGATGCAAAACATAACCGGTTGGTCCAACTATCTTGTTGACGATTCCGATTTTACTTATGACACGAACCAATATTTCGACGACAAGAACTTCATGTGATCCGTTGGTTGCTTACCGGATTGGAGTTGGCCGGTTACTTTCATGGTTCAGCAAGCCCCAAAATAATGTTTAACAATATTGATTTCTCTTTAAGGTTTTTCTCAAGTTCGTTAAATAAAGTTCACCGTAGTCTATATTGTTACCATGTGATCGCGTGGATCAATTAGTATTTGATTTGTGGGAAACACTCTGTTTATTTCTATCTTTTTGACGTCTTTTTGAAAGTATTCGATAAAGCTTGCATTTTCTTAATTGCACTGTACTTTCGAATTGAAATATAAATAATGTCTTAAGTCAAAATAATAATAATATCAATAATGTCTTTTTACTAGTACTCCCTCCGTTTCATATTACTTGTCGTTCTAGGTTTATTCACGCATATTAAGAAAATATATGATTTTGTATATTTCCAAAATAAAAACACAATTACTTATACACCTAATCATATTTCAACCAATAGAAAAATAAAAACACAATTATCTATAAATCTTATTAATGAATTTTGCATTGAAACTCTAAAACGATACTTATTTTGAAACAAAAAAAATTCCCTACAACGACAAGTAATATAAAACGGAGGGAGTATTAAACATACCAGAAAATTTCGTTACGTATCTTAACACAAATAGATGGATGATTAGATTCTCCCTTTATTTTATAAAAAGTGTCATTTTGATATATATTTTTTTGTGACACAAAAAGTATTATTTTATAATACAGTTTATACTTAATTTCAGTTTAATTTAATTATAAATTATATTGATATTATAAATAATGTTCTTTATCTTAAATATTATTAAATAAATATGTATGATTAACAAGAAATAAATATGGTTCAATCATTTTATAAAAATGTGTGAAAATGTCAAAAAATGACATTGTTTGTAAACCGGAGAAATTTATACTAAACTAGTGGAGAAGAATAAAATGACTATAATTTATTTGTCTCATAAGCGAATTTGCGGAGACAATAGTTTAATTTTACGGCAAAATAAATGTTAACTAAAATGTACACTAAATCTATTAGATAAGATGTAACACTTTAGTGACGATTGCAAAATTTTATTCATTTAAATAAATCTACCGACCATATATACAACTTCTCGGAAGCCCAAAGCTATATTTGATAAAAGTTTTGTTTTCTTCGGTATTCATAAGGTTATTGATATTGTTTTTAAAATTCACTTATCAAGTATTGTGATCTTAAAAAAGGAAAGGTATTGTGATCTTTCGTAATCGATCGTGGGGCAGACCGCACCATCTTTTTCTTTTCAACATAATTTGGAGTTAGCAAATTTTTATATCGGTCCGAACATCAATAAACATATAAAACAAACAAGAAGAAAAATTATGTTCCCAATTTGTGTATATATGGTCCAAGAATAATACTTAATCATACTCAAAAGATAAAGAGCAATAAGGGAGCAAACACAATTGGTTTGGTGGCCCGACAAATTTAGTGTGAAAACAAAGCCAATTTAATAAACAATATTCAATGATATCATCATAGCTCACATATGTGATACAAGACCGTTGTTTTTTTTATGTGGCTGCTCGTCAACAACTCAATTCCTAAAGGTTCGAATTAAATATAATAACACATATAACTAATTCACACTCAATATACAGTAGTACAGTACCCATACTTTCAGTGGCTTGGGCACCATTATTAGACAATATTTCCGAACTCGACTGTATTTATCTTTTGCTTATAATAGGTACATATATATTTTAAACTCTTTGAATTTAATTGCATGTAGCTAAGATTCCAGCTCTATATTTAGGTACACTCATCCGGCATTCAAGACCGTATAGATACAGTACCATAGATGTTAAAACACATGCGAAGAAGAAGAATAAAATAAAAGAATTAATTTACAGCCATACAATATAATCCAATATATATATATATATATATCTTTTTATATCATTAGTGGTATATATTTTAACATTAATTATATATCTAAATGTGTATACAAATATTTCAAATACAATAAATTTTATAATTTATATATCGTAATTAATCAATTGTCAAATCCTCACATATATTTATAGCTTTTATTATATGTTTATCTAACTGAATTTATATTTAATTATTAAATAAATAATATATGCATTAAACAACATATTTAAAAATTAATTACGGTATATAAATAAAAACCGAGGAAAACTATAACTATTTTATAAATAAAGGTTGAATGGATTTAGCTTTATATGTACCTTTTTGACAGCGAATAGGAATCCAAATTTTATATATTTATTATTGAAAAAGGTCAAAAGCAATGACTAAACCTTTTTATTTTAATGCATGTATTTAATTTATTAGAGGTTAAAGACATTTTTTTAATTTTATTTTTTATTCTAAAGTGATGCTAAAAAATGAAGTAGAGAAAAAAAGTATTATTTTATGAATGAAATATTTTTTTGTTGAATACTCTATTTTCACACTAGTAAAAAATCTATTTCCACACTAGTAAAAAATAATGTAGAAATAGAAATATCTTAAAAGACGAGTTTTGGAGTTAGCTTCACCTTAGCTTCACCCTTGCTGAATCGCGACCAAAATTGTTTGCTGACCTGGCAAAGTTTGTCTGCAAACAAAACCAAATTTTTATAGATGTTGTCTTTGTGTTTTTATGTGAATGTTTTTCTTAATGTGATACTGAATGTTGTATGAGCGGTAAGATGTAGACGTTCAGAAAAAAGGAGTCAGTACCTCTGTGTTGCGTAAAAGAATCATATAGCAAAGCAGCTATTCATAAATTGAGTGGTAAATCGACCTAAGTTTTTTAGATCTATGATAGTTAGTGTGTTGTGAAATTATTTATAATAATCGTGTATGCTAGCTATGATTTGATCATCACTTATTGATCTTTAAATATTTTTATCATATGGTATAACAGAGAAAGAAAAAAAATACCGATTTCACTTTTAGAAATTACATTCAACAATCTTATAATTCATACCAATCAACTAAAAGCTAAAAATAAAATCTAAAAAAATATGTAATATCTGAAAACAAATTGCTATCTAGAATTGAAAAATGGGTTAAATTCATCCACTTGATCCGTCAAATCATTTTTTCAACTAAAAAATTTAAATTTTATAATTCGAAAAAGTTTTATATCAGCATCCGTTCCATCAAAATTTATGATTAATCCTCATGACACGCATATGTTATTAATTATAATAAAATTAAATATTTTAATCATATGTTATTGTTTTTTTAAATAATATATTTATAACTAAAATGATACATTTATATATTTTGACAAAAATATATTATTATTTGCTGGGTAGTAGTTATCTGCAATTCAAATTGAATGATTCACGCCCATCCTGTTTAAAATAAGCTCAGTCTATACCTACACTCATAATTCAAAAATTTTAAATCATTTGATACGCAGGTTTTCACTAAAATCTCAGCTCTATATGCTATCTTACACCAAACCAAACCCGGTTTGACGATACGATGATTGCTAATTGGTATTGGAAAACGTCGTACCGAGACAAAAAACCGAGAATAAGTTTAATTACTAAACTAACCCTAAAGCTCAAACAATCTAAACTCATCTGAATCCGATATCTTTTAGTCCCTTGGGAGCCACTGAGAGGCACAAGTCAGCAATGGAGAGCCAAGCATTGGAGATAAGCTACTTACATCTCCCACGAGCCCCTACGTCACACGTGGCGACTCCTTGGATCTTCAGACCTCCTCTGTCTGAAAAAAAAGTCGAGATTTTTCTTTTGTTTTTTTTCTTCCTTTGTTCGAGAGTCAAGAGAGAGTCTCTCTGAGAGACTAAGGAAGAAGAAGAAGAAGATCGGAGATATCAGTGGTTTTGCTTTCTCTCGACATGTCGAGCTTAGCTGCTTCATTGGTCACTGGGGTGGGCCTGAGACCGGAAAGAGCGCTTCTTTACCAGCCCACTTCGTTTCCTTCCTCGAGGTAACATCAGGTTACGATGATTTTGATGGGTTGCTCGAAAGTTAGAATCTTGATCTGAATCCTTAGAGTTCAAAACCTAGAGAGAGATAAAGTTGTCTCTTTTATACTTTGTAGTGTAGTTTCTCATAGACTATATTAATGTATCTCATCTGTTTGTGGAAATGCTTGAAGAGATGTTTTGTTATGTGACCTTTCTTAGAAGAAAAGCTAACGGTGTTGTTAAGGCCTCATCTCGGGTTGATAAGTTCTCCAAAAGCGATATCATTGTTTCTCCATCAATCCTATCTGCCAACTTCTCCAAATTGGGCGAGCAGGTTTGGTTTCATCTCCTTGAGTTAATCACACTTTCCAAATGCTTCTCTAGTTTGCTGCTTTACATTCATTTTCCTTCAGGTAAAAGCGGTTGAGTTAGCAGGTTGTGATTGGATTCATGTTGATGTGATGGATGGTCGTTTTGTTCCCAACATTACAATTGGACCGCTAGTGGTTGACGCTCTACGCCCTGTGACTGATCTTCCATTGGATGTTCATCTTGTAAGCTTAATGCTTCCTTTTGCTTTACTGTTTCCTAACTTCACCTGTTAAGTTTAGATGCTTTTTGTTTCAGATGATAGTGGAACCTGAACAGAGAGTGCCAGACTTCATCAAAGCAGGTGCAGATATAGTTAGTGTACATTGTGAGCAGTCCTCTACCATCCATTTACATCGGACCGTCAATCAAGTAAGATTCTTATCCCTGTTTAAATGCTTCTTGTAGACAGTCAATTAATCGAACAACGTTGTTTTGGTTTCATATAGATTAAAAGCTTGGGTGCTAAAGCTGGAGTTGTCCTTAATCCTGGCACTCCATTGACTGCAATTGAATATGTTTTAGACTGTGAGGCTTCTGCACATTATGCGCTTTAGCTATTCAATAAAACTGTTCTGATTGGTTTTTCTTTTTGCTTGTGGCATCAGCGGTTGATCTGATCTTGATAATGTCTGTGAACCCTGGGTTTGGTGGGCAGAGCTTTATCGAAAGCCAAGTAAAGAAAATAGCAGACTTGAGAAGAATGTGTGTGGAGCTGGTATAAATCTATCTTCAAGTTATTTTGCAACCTAACTAGAAACTTTCTTCTTCTCTCCTGAAACTATTTGCTTGGGTGTTTACTGCAGGGAGTAAACCCATGGATTGAAGTCGACGGTGGAGTCACTCCCAAAAATGCTTACAAGGTGAAGAATCCAAACAGTATGCCTTTAAAAAACACACCGAGTCACGAGTCTTTTGTTTTGTGGTTGTTTTAAAAGGTTATTGAGGCTGGAGCAAATGCTTTAGTGGCTGGATCAGCTGTCTTTGGAGCCAAAGACTACGCTGAAGGTATATACACTGGCTCCTCCTGCCTGTTAAGCGAACGACTATACATGATTTTGTGAGTGGTGATGTTCTGACTCCTTCCTAAATACTTGCAGCTATAAAAGGAATCAAATCAAGCAAGAGACCAGAAACAGTGGCTGTGTAAATCTTAAAAGGTAGGTTGAAGTAAAAGTTAGCTCTGATCATGTTTGTATTTGCCCAAATCTCAAAAGCAAGACCTTAATTGGTGTGTGTTTCCTTCCTGTCTCTAATCTTTTGAAGATTCTTGCAGAGAAGCTTGGAACAAACCTCGGAACAAGGTTACTTGCAGCTTACAAACATATGTAAAAGAGGCTAAGAATGTCTACAAACCACTCTTTGTAAAAACAACTCAAAAGATAAATCAAAAATCCCTAAAAGTAATTTATTTTCACTTTGCGTAACCAACTGGTCAAAGTAACCTCATCTTCATATAATCATCCCATCGATGAAGATACTATTCAGAACAAAGTTGAAAGCTTTTTAACATTCAACCCGACCCGTTAAGGCAAACAACAACAACTCTTTAATGGATCCTCCGGAGGATAATAATAATAGATCCGAGATTGCCTTCTTCGACGTTGAAACGACTGTGCCTAAGCGAGGCGAGCGTTTCGCCATTCTTGAGTTCGGGTCAATCCTGGTATGCCCAAAGAAGCTCACGGAGCTCCGAAGCTACACGACTTTAGTCCAACCCTTGGATTTGAGTCTCATATCTACCTTGTCCGTTAGATGCAACGGTATCAGTCGCGACGACGTCGTTTTAGCGCCTTTGTTCTCTGATATCGCTGATACTGTCTACGACATTCTCCATGGTTACTTAAAACCTCCTTCTTTCTAATGTGATTGCTAAAAAATGCTCACCTTTATGGGATTCAAATGTTAAAGATTCAAGCTTTGTTGCAGGGAGGATATGGGCAGGGCACAACATATTGAGGTTTGATTGTGCAAGGATTAGAGAAGCTTTTGCTGAGATTGGTCGTCAACCTCCTGAGCCTAAAGGTGCTATAGACTCTTTGGCTTTGCTTACTCAGAGGTTTGGTAGAAGAGCTGGTGATATGAAGGTAATGTTTGAATGATTGGATGTTTATTAACACTTGGTTTTTGAGTTTTCAAGGTGATACTTTGAGAGTCTTCTTATCATGTGGTGTTTTGTTTCTGCAGATGGCAACTTTGGCTACATATTTCGGACTTGGCAAGCAAACTCATAGGTATGTCATAGTGTTCTAAAAATCGGTTTAGGATTTATAAAAAAAAAAAATCGGTTTAGGCGGCATAACGGCCGTATAGCGATTTCTTGAAGATTACAGTCAAAAAGCATTTGGGATTAGTTTATTTACCATAAACTTATCAAAAGCTGTTGAGCTCTGATTGTTTGTATCTTTTCTCAGGAGCCTTGACGATGTTAGAATGAATCTTGAGGTTCTCAAATATTGTGCCACTGTCTTGTTCTTGGTATGTTCTCTTTTAGTAC
Organism: Sinapis alba; assembly: GCA_012274485.2. Lineage (NCBI taxonomy): Eukaryota > Viridiplantae > Streptophyta > Magnoliopsida > Brassicales > Brassicaceae > Sinapis > Sinapis alba. The sequence continues at coordinate 318,043 of MU105575.1, forward strand.
TGTCTCCTTGCATGCAATTTTTTTGAAACTTTGATTTAATCAGAGGTAATGCTTATATATTTCGCAGGAGTCTAGTCTCCCAGATGTACTTGTAGACAAATCAGTATCTCCAGAAACTACTAGTTTAAGGAGACATCTCAGAGCATCTTCTTCTCACGAGGATAATACTGTGATAAGCTCTCTTAGGCTACCTTCCATTGGTGAGAACAGTGTAGCTCAGCCAGATCCGTTTAACATGAGCTTCTTGAGGAATGAGATGGTTTCGGACAACAACCTTCAGTTAGACACTCTCATGGAAGAAGAAGAAGAGAACCAACCATCTGATACTATTGTCTCTGAGAACACAAGTGACCATGAGGGATACTTGGCGCCTGAAGCGATATCTCTTCAAAACATCAGAGCGATTCTTGTCCCGTTTTATCATGGAAGCCAACTAATGAGACTAAAGCTCCTCCACGGAGATTCCCCTCTGCAGCTCTACTGTTCTTGTCTGCAAATACGGTTTGGAGTCAACGGGAAGTTTCTAGACAACTCCGGGAGAAGGAGATTAAACTTTGTTGTTGATCTGAACCCAAGGCTGTGCAGTATACTCGAAGCATGTGACAGCAATGCGCAGAAAGTGTCTGTTGATTCAGGTTCCTCCTCTGACTGGAACACGATGGTGAGTCCAATGAAGGGGTTTGTAAACTATCCTAACGCAAGGATACAGTAAGTCACCTTACTAAGTAATCTCTCCCTTGCCTGCTTGTTTTAGTTTCTCACTGATTAGTTTCTTGGTTTTTTTCTGTAGTATACCGACTGAGATAAGTGGAGATGCAGCTCGGTATGCAATAGAAGTGCACCAGAGAGAGTCCTCTGGAGATGCTCAGAAGCTAATCTTTAGCAACCCGAGTGCAGAGGAGCTTGAATCATTGCTGAACGCGGGAAGTGTTGTCGATGCATTCCTGTCTCTGGAACCGTATGATTACCAGCAGAAAGCTGGAGTTCGTCTCGTTGCGAAAAAGTTAGTTATACACTCGTAAATCACACACATAATCATTAGCACCAGGGAAAAGTAAAGAAACTGGAGCTTAGTGGATGTAGGAATACACACACACACACTCTGTATTCATGTAGTTCAAAACTGTGTACATAAAAAGTCTAAAATAAATAATCCAAGTTTGTTGTATAGTTTCTTCTGTGACTTTAAGAATCTTGAGTTCTCGAGTGAAAATCTTTTGTTTTCATTTGTGTAGATACTGAAAAGAACACTTGACATTGTAATACGATACATATTTTACACACTAAATAGACGCTACATATCTCTCTCTCTCTTCCCTCTACATGAAACCTGTACAACACTTACAATCTATCTAAACATTCCTCTAATCAGTAAAAGAAAATATTAAAAAAAAAAAAACAGGAAAGAATCCTAATTTACAAGTTAGACAGAACTAATCAATGTGGAGTTAACTAACGTGAGAGTGGAGGAAAGACTTGCCCAGGCGAGTCTCGCTCTGTGCCACTTTGCCGAAAGGTTACTTGAACAGCACGACACACCCTCCACTGGCATCATAAAACCACATTGGTTCGCTTGAGAGATTTAAGGCAGAGTTTGCAAAATAAGATTTTATGTTTTTTGGGGTTAGCTCTATCATCAATCATCAACTGTTTTTTATTTTCCCTTGAGACCGACTCCTTTCACCTTCTTCATTTCCGCTATCTTCTTCTCCAGTTCCACTTCCTTGATATTTTCTTCGTGTGCTCTCTTGAACAGTCTTATAAATTTCAAGAGAGTGACAGCAACTGCAGCAATCGATCACTCTTATATTAACAATGAATCACTCTCTAATATAATGCACAAAAGTTTATATTCGGAGCCAAACCTTGTTCAAATGGATAGCATTTGGGATCCTCGCCGAAGTAGTACGAAAGTGCATCAGCATTTTCTCCCTGTCCATTGAGAAAAAAGACCATTTCAGGGTCAAACATGTTCTGGAGTTTGAGAGCTTTGGGATCTACTAGAGGTTACAAATTACCACGTCGGAGTAAAGAATGGATGCATTTTTAGTTTCAGCTTCTGCAATGGAAATGAAGTCCTTCAATGTCTGTCATCAAAAACATAAAACTAGGTTTTTAGGATATGTTAGTAATTAACTATAAGAAGACAAAAAAAACAAAACATACATTGCAGAAAACTTCAGAAACAGGACCATCACGTTTGGAAGCAGTGAGCTCCTGTTCCAGCATTTCCAACGCTTCTGTTATATCTTTCATTTCCTCAACCAACGACTTCAACTGTATCTGAATAAGAGAGAGACAATCAAATTGTAACATCCCGCTCCCCCGGCGTCCGACCGGAGTTAACAAGCGAGAGTCATGGACACGCGTCTACTCAATTTAGACACCCAACGTGTCCACATACTGGTCCCAAGAGTCGACGGACGCAATGTTCCTTTGAAAACCAACCCATATCCATATCCGTATACTTCTACTTACAGTCCTGCGCACAGGGAAATGGAAAGGGAGGGAGTGAGTATGGGAATACTCAGTGAAGTGACTCTAGACCAGTCTCCCCGCATGACACTCTACACTACTCGATGCGGGAAAGAAGGCTGGCTAGCCACTACAATCAATCAAGCAACTT